>JANAVB010028147.1:0-42500 GCA_029216955.1 Iris pallida
ATAATCTCTGTTATCGGGAGAGGGACAAAAGTTGTCCCGGCTCCTCTAAATTTGCTGCTGTAGAGGGAGTTGTTGGTGAGCCGGTACTGGCTACAGTAGGAAGAGTTGAGCAGCCTGCTAGGGAGTTGTTGCTGAATTGGCCCCTGTTCCGGCTGAGCTTGAGGAAGACATCAGGCTCGATGGCACTCAGGTTCTTGATATTGTTCTCCTTGAACAGCCTGAGCTCCTGATTTTCCTGAAACTGCCGTTGAAGGCGCAGTCCAGACTGGGGTTGAGCAAGCCGAAGTTGTAATGCCTGTTGTTCGTATTACGTATTTAAGAATACGTGTACGTTTTATCTCGTATTGGCCATGGTTCATCTTGGTTTGGGTTGGCTTGGGTTGGTTCGGCTAGGCTTGATTAGCCTTGGTTCATCATGAACCAAGGGTGAACCCCTACCTACCACAACCAACCCCATTTATTAACCTCTTCCCATTCTCTCCTCATTATTTCCTTTCTTCTTCATTACTCTCCACCACCAACCAAGAAAACCCTAGCCTAGGCAAGTGCAATCTTGCTTCATGAAGAAATCTACCATTTTATTGTTCTAACCTCTTCTTTGCAACTTTCTAATCCACATTAGAACTTGTCATTTTCTATTTTGAAGCTTAGATTTTTGTAGATCTAGAATTTAGTCATTTTCGGATTTTATGGTTTTGATCTATTAAATTCCCTTGTTTTCAAGTTTTGATGGTTCCATGAGGTAGAGAATTTCCTTCTACCCAATTTTGACCTTTGGAAAGTTTGATTTGGACTTGTTTTGACCAAGTTATGGACTTTGGAAGCTTAGGGTTCAACCATGGAGTTCCTGCTGTTTGGAGAAGACAGTGAGCAGTGCGTGAGATTTTTAGCTTATGTCACTGAGCTGTGCACGCTCTTTAGCACAGCGCAGTAGACCCATACGCTGCCTTTTGGAAGCGTATGACTCGCATACGCTCGCTTGCTTGACAAGGAGTCGTATGGAGTCCATACGCTGCCTTTTTGGAGCGTATGACTTGCATACTCACTTGGATAGCCATGAGTGTATGGAGTCGCTACGCTGCCTTTTGGAGGCGTATGACTCGCATACGCTGCTTGCTTGACAAGGAGTCGTATGGAGTCCATACGACCTTTTTGGTGCGTATGACTTGCATACGCTCACTTGGATAGCCATGAGTCGTATGGAGTCCCTACGCTGCCTTTTGGAGGCGTATGACTCGCATACGCTCGCTTGCTTGACAAGGAGTCGTATGGAGTCCATACGCTGCCTTTT
Organism: Iris pallida; assembly: GCA_029216955.1. Lineage (NCBI taxonomy): Eukaryota > Viridiplantae > Streptophyta > Magnoliopsida > Asparagales > Iridaceae > Iris > Iris pallida. Next base: position 1,292 of record JANAVB010028147.1, read on the forward strand.
TGGAGCGTATGACTTGCATACACTCACTTGGATAGCCATGAGTCGTATGGAGTCCCTACGCTGCCTTTTAGAGGCGTATGACTCGCATACGCTCGCTTGTGTACAAGGAGTCGTATGAAGTTCATACGCTGCCTTTTTGGAGCGTATGTCTTGTATACGCTCACTTGTGTGATAAGGGGTCGTATGGACCTCATACGCTGCCCTTTGTGAGCGTAGGCTTACCTGAGCGTAGCTTGACTTGAGCGTAGCCTGACCTGAGCGTATGACTTTTGCACTGAGCGTATGGCCTTGGCTGACTTGGTTTATGTCAGCATGTCATTTTGGTTTATTTTCCTTAAGCTTGGCTCTTCTATAGCCCTGTATATTGATATTTTATTAGATATTTTACGTCCATTTTATATCCTTACGCCTTTTGTTCATGAACTTGATAATCATGAATTCATTTAATAGGTTTGTTAATAATAATTGAACACGGCATGGCAGGACAAGCATACCTAACATGATTATCTCGAATTGCTGTTGCGACGGCTAACGTGACATGACCTGACAAGATTGACTAACCTGGACACGTGGATGATTGCGTTTACACAATAAACCAGTATTATCTTGTATCATATCTAGGATGGGATCCCTGAGTACCACGGTCAGGGATACCTACTGTAATTAACTAAGAGTAATAAACTAGAATAATTCAGTAGACATGAAGAGATTCCCAGCTACAGGCAATCCCGTTATCTGGGAACATTAAGTGGACTTGTAGCCTACCGACGAGTAGGGCACACTTCCAGCACACAGTCATGTGGTGCATCCTTCATAAATGGACATTCGACCTGGATAACTTGGATGGTCTGCAGGGCTTGTGGCTGTTGAAATAATCTTATTGCATCTTGCTAGTAACTAGGCCTGTGATAACCCTAGCTAGTTAAAGTATCAAGCCGTACTTTGATTGGCCGTGATTGATTGGATGAAGTTATTCCAGCTTAGTCTTCCTGATCCTGTGCAAGATCATGACAAGACACGATTATCTATAATGGCCTTAACAATAAAGATCAGGAGTCCAGTTCTGTTCAGACGAAGGGTTACAACCCGGTCCTTGTTTGGTTTAAGGGTTGTAACCTGGCTCCCGGAGCAGTTCTGTGTCTTCCCTTCGGTTATTGTCTTATTTGTACCCCGTGCCATGCTTGTCATGTTCTATCTTACTTCAGCAACATGATTATCTATAATGGCCTTAACAATAAAGATCAGGAGTCCAGTTCTGTTCAGGCGAAGGGTTACAACCCCGGTCCTTGTTTGGTTTAAGGGTTGTAACCTGGCTCCCGGAGCAGTTCTGTGTCTTCTCTTCGTTTATTGTCTTATTACCTTATCCATAGTATTTGAGACGGATTTCCATTCAGGTGAAGGATTGCAACCCCGGTCCTTGTTTGGTTTAAGCGTTGTAGTCTGGCTACTTGAATGGTTTCCTCGTACGCTATATTGTTGTTATTTCTGATAATTTAACTTTAATGTTCCTTACTATATGCTGGTTTTAGTTTCTAAGTGAAGCCTCCTTTGTGGCACTGCTCTTTCTGGGGTCTGACCCAGCTGTTTTGTGTGGCCAGATATCGGAGCAGCTCCAGAGGATCCACCGATCTTCCAGCCAGATGGTGACCACTAGACGGAACCCTGGCAACGAGTGGGTTTCTTTTTGTCCTCCACTTATTTGTAAAAATTATTCTTTTGAGGCGTTTAGCCGACGAGCAAGTGTTAGCTCGATTGCATCTTTATTTACTGTCTGCCTACGGGCTGTAACATGATTGACAGATCCTAGGGTTGATCATGTATGACTGAACTCTTGCTAGTCATGGCATTTTGTACGACTAGCTTCATGATCATCCAATATGTAATGTATGGGACGCCTTGCTATTATATATTTGGTGCTCTGACATCTTGTAATTACTATTGCTTACTTGTGATTGAGACAATAGGCTTGTTCATGACCTTAGGAGACTTCTGGCTTGTAGTTAAACCCTCATGTATCTAGACAGCCGTGACCGTATAGTGAGATGGATTCCATTTCATATACGTAGCTGGCTATGTCTGCCCCGCTCTCCAGTATTCTGGTTCTGGGGCGTGACATGGTTTAAGTGGTGGCCTATGCAGGTCTTGTAAATTAAGATATGTGAGGGTTTACCGAATAGATGTCTCAATCAGTATTCGTCCTTGATCTCTGCTAGTATCTTCTGAATCCCGGGATTCTTGTCCTGATCATATGCTTGTATCGTTGATCTGTCCTGGTCCTTCCTTATTGTTCCCTATGTCGTCTTCTTCAGCGGCATTTTGTGGTCCTACTGACCAGCAAGGCGGAGCACCTCCCGCGGACCAGCAGCAACCTGGAGATCAAGCCCAGCATTCCGGAGTAGCCTCTAGAGTCGTGCCTTCTGGCAGAGAGCCACCAGTCCAGCCAGTTCAACCAGTAGAACATGATGACGGCACTTTGGTAGGACTCGTCAGGACCTTGATAGCTTCCCAAGACCGGCGTGGAGATGCCTTGCACCAGGCAGTGACGGATGCTTTGACCCGGGGTGGTCATCAGGGTAACAGCGCGGCCAACAGCTTCAAGCGCCTGAACCTCCATTCTTCAACGGCAGCGAAGATGCGATCGCCGCGGATGGTTGGCTTCAGGATATCGAAGTGATTCTAGAAGCAGCCAGGACTCCAGAAAATGAGAAGGTGGCCGTAGTGCGCCTGCAGTTGTTAGATTGGCCGCAGTTGGTGGGCGGCGCAGGCCAAGGGATTAGTGGCACCCATTACTTGGGCAGCGTTCAGAGAGAGATTCCAGACGAAGTATTTTGATGCTGTGGCTCGGTATGACTTGCAGACGAGGTTTACCAACCTGAAGCAAGGAGGCAGAACAGTCGATGGTTATGCATCTGAGTTTTCTAGACTCAGTAGGTTTGCCCCACCTTGGTGGCAACCGAGTTTGATAGGGCCCAGCGGTTCCAGCAGGGGCGGCATTTGGAATTTTACTAGCAGTTGAGCAGTTCGAACACCAGACATTCGATGCAGTATTGAGGGCGGCTAGGAGGCATGAGTACACCTCCCAGCGGATCGTGGATAGGACCGGAGGTAGGAAGCGGTCCCACAGTCAGATGCACCAATCATCAGCTCCAGTCCCGGCAGCTAGAGGTTTAACTATTGGAACTCCGAGGCGGGCGGCCTCGGTGATGTCGGTTCAGCATTCTACCCCGACGCACCCTCAGTAACAAAAGCAGAAGCAGTCTTCCGCAGTGGAATGTTCACACTGCAGGAAGCCAGGACATGTGGTGTAGAGTGTCGCAGAGCACAGGATTGTGCTTGGTTTGTGGTGCCCCGGACCACAGGGTTGGGAACTGCCCGAACGGGGGAGTTCATCACTTTCTCTGGTCCTTCAGTTAGAGGACCAGCCAGTCCAGCAGCAGCAGCAGTTACAGTACCCGCTCCGAGGCCATTGCTGATGCAGGCCCAGGCATTCCAGCAGCAGAGACCGCAGCAGTATGCTCAGGTCCAAGCCCTGATCCAGAGCAGGCAGAGGAATTTTCAACAGAGGGGACCTGCCCCTAGAGGACATGGTCAAGTGCTGGCCATGACCATGGGAGAAGAAGGAGTAACACCAGGTGAGGTAGTGGCAGGTACTATTCTCGTCAACACCTTTCCAGCTTCAGCTTTATTTGATTCTGGTGCATCGCATTCATTTATGTCTGCACGATTCGCGACACGGATAGGATTGGAGCCCGAGTCGTTATCAGTAATGCTCAACATACTCTGGTAACGGACTTGTAGGAGTCGATAGAGTATTTTCCTCGTGTAAATCGTAGTTAGCAGTAGAGAGTTTCCCGCTAGATTGATAGAGTTCCCGATGGTCGATTATGATGTAGTCTTAGGGATGGATTGGTTGAGGGACCAGTATGCTAGGATAGACTGCCGCATTGGCAGGGTTATTTTTAGCATTCCAGGAGAGCCGGAGTTTTCTTTCTCTCAAGGCGAGGTTGAGCCTTCTCCTCCAATATTGTGGATGGCAGTAGCAGCAGTTCAATTGCCCAGGATAGTGGATGAGTTCCCAGATGTTTTTCCAGAAGAGCTTCCAGGTATGCCGCCAGAGCGGAGATTGATGTGTTCACCATAGACTTGATTCCGGGACAGCTCCGGTGTCAGAGAGAGTCTACAGGATGGCGCTATCAGAATTGGAGATCTTGTACAAGATGATTGAAGAGCTTAGAACCAAGGGATTCATTCGTGCTGGATCGCCTTGGGGAGCCCCGATGCTTCTTATGAAAAAGAAGGATGGTACGTCCAGATTATGTGTAGATTATCGTACCTTGAACTCAGTGACAATCAAGAACAGATACCCTCTCCCGAGGATAGATGACTTGTTTGATCAACTTAAAGGGGCAGCTGTATTCTCGAAGATTGACTTGCGCTCAGGATATCATCAGATCAGAGTCAGAGAGCAGGACATCCCGAAGACAGCTTTCAGATCGAGATACGGGCATTAGAGTTTCTTGTTATGCCATTTGGAGCAACCAATGTACCGGCAGTATTCATGGACCTCATGAATCGCATTTTCATGCCTTACTTGGATCAGTTTGTGATCGTATTCCTAGACGACATTCTGGTCTACAGCAAGAATGAGGCGGAGCATGAGCAGCATCTCAGGGTTGTTCTTCAGATACTCAGAGAGCACCAGTTATATGCCAAGTTCAGTAAATGTGAGTTTGGCTCGATCGTATTTGTACTTGGGTCATATCATCACTAGAGGAGGAGTAGAAGTGGATCCCCAGAAGATCGTGGCCATTGAGTCATGGCCGGTGCCCACACAGTTGCAGAGGTTTGTAGTTTTCTTGGATTGGCCGGCTACTATCGGCGATTTGTTTCGGACTTCGCTCGGATCTCGGCGCGCTGACCCAGTTGACCGCAAGGATGCACAGTTTGCTTGGACAGCAGAGTGCCAGAAATCTTTTGAGAAGTTGAAGCGAGGCTTAATAACGGCTCCTATTCTCACGCTTCCTGATGGGACCGAAGGATTTTCGGTATACTGTGACGCTTCAGGCAGAGGTTTAGGATGTGTTCTGATACAACATGGGAAGGTAATAGCTTGTGCATCACGGCAACTTCGTGATCATGAGAGGAATTACCCAACCCATGACTTGGAGCTGGCAGCAGTGGTGTTTGCACTCAAGTTGTGGAGGCACTATTTGTATGGAGATAGGGTGGTGATCTTCACCGACCACAAGAGCCTGAAATATGTTTTCACCCAGAAAGATCTTAACATGCGTCAGAGGAGATGGCTGGAGCTACTTGTGGATTATGATGTCAACCTGCAGTATCATCCTGGAAAGGCCAATGTTGTTGCGGATGCATTGAGCAGGAGAGCGGGAGCTTATTTTCTAACAGCGCAACCAGAGCTGTTAGCAGATCTTCAGAAAATGGATATTGAAGTTGTTCTCCCTTCCAGTGTGGCCTTGATGGCCAGTATGTAGTTCAGTCCACTATAGTCGAGAGGATCCGGATGGCGCAGTAGGCAGATTCAAGCTTCAGCGACTCAGACCAGAGTGTGAGGCGGGACGAAGACCAGAGTTATGCGTTCATAAGGATGGTACACTTTGACATGGTAAGCGTCTTTGTGTACCCAGCGGAGATATCGGCAGGAGGTCATGGTAGAAGCTCATAGTTCACAGTATTCCATCCATCCGGGCAGTACGAAGATGTACCGTGATATCCGGCAGCATTTCGTGGAATGGCAGGAAGCGGAGCTAGCTCGGTTTGTCTCTCGGTGTTTGGTTTGCCAACAAGTTAAAGCTGAACATCAGAGACCGGCAGGACTGCTTCAGCCCTTGCCGATTCCAGAGTGGAAGTGGGAGCATGTGACTATGGATTTCGTGACTGGATTACCTAGATCTCCACTGGTAGAGATGCTATTTGGGTTATAGTTGACCGGCTCACGAAAGTGGCTCACTTTTTCCATTCAGAGTTGGTCAGTCGACGGCTCAGCTAGCGCGATGTATCTTAGACAGATCAGATTGCACGGTGTGCCAGTTAACATCACCTCGGACCGAGATTCAATTTACATCGCACTTTTGGCGTAGCCTGCAGGCGAGTTTAGGGATTCATCTCCAGTTCAGTTCAGCATATCATCCGCAGACAGATGGTCAGTCAGAGCGCACGATCCAGACTCTTGAAGACATGTTGCGGTCTTGCACACTTGACTTTGGTGGTTCATGGGAAGATACTTGCACCTGGTAGAATTCTCGTACAACAATAGTTTCCAGGCCAGTATCCAGATGGCCCCGTTCGAGGCGCTGTATGGCAGGAAGTGCAGATCCCCGCTATCCTGGGATGATGTTGGAGAAAGACAGATACTTGGTCCAGAATTGATTGCTCAGACCATTGAAGTGGTCAGAAGGGTCAGAGATCATCTTCGAGTTGCCCAAGATCGCAGCGTCATTGGGCCGATTCTCATCGGCACCCTCTCGAGTTTTCGGTCGGCGATCATATTCCTGAGGATTTCGCCCAACCGTGGCGTCATTCGTTTCGGCGTACGGGGAAAGCTTAGTCCTAGGTATATAGGGCCGTTCGATATCCTAGAGCGAGTAGGAGATGTATCCTATCGTCTCGCTCTTCCGCCGTCGCTAAGCAGGTGCATGACGTGTTCCATGTATCCCAATTACGACGGTATATCCCGGACCCGAGCCACATCCTGGATCATTCGAAATTGGTTGTTGGTACCAACCTTTCGTATGAGGAGAGGCCCGTGTCTATATTGGACCGGAGAAGAAGATCCTCAAGAACAAGACTATCAAGTTAGTCCGAGTTGCTTGGGGTCATCACTCTTTGGAGAGTCAACGTGGGAGCGTGAGGAAGATATCCGATCGCGGTATCCCGACTTGTTTGACTCATGAGGTATAATGTCTTCTTATGCCTCATATCTTCGATTCCTTGCTTGAATGAGTGATTGCTTGCCTAGTTATATTTGCATGTAATTAGTATAGCTTGTTCTAGTCTCTCTAACATCTTAATTAAATTCGAGGACGAATTCTTTTAAGGTGGTAGAGTTGTAATTGTTGTTCGTATTACGTATTTAAGAATACGTGTGTATTTTATCTCGTATTGGCCATAGTTCATCTTGGTTTGGGTTGGCTTGGGTTGGTTCGGCTAGGCTTGATTAGCCTTGGTTCATCATGAACCAAGGGTGAACCCCCTACCTACCACAACCAACTCCCATTTATTAACCTCTTCCCATTCTCTCTCCTCATTATTTCCTTTCTTCTTCATTACTCTCCACCACCAACCAAGAAAACCCTAGCCTAGGCAAGTGCAATCTTGCTTCATGAAGAAACCACCTATTTTATTGTTCTAACCTCTTCTCTTGCAACTTTCTAATCCACATTAGAACTTGTCATTTTCTATTTTAAGCTTGGATTTTTGTAGATCTAGAATTTAGTCATTTTGGATTTTCATGGTTTTGATCTATTAAATTCCTTGTTTTCAAGTTTTGATGGTTCCATGTGGTAGAGAATTTCCTTCTACCCAATTTTGACCTTTGGAAAGTTGGATTTGGACTAGTTTTGACCAAGTTATGGACTTTGGAAGCTTAGGGTTCAACCATGGAGTTCCTGCTGTTTGGAGAAGACAGTGAGTAGTGTGTGAGCTTTTTAGCTTACATCACTGAGCTTGTGCGCGCTCCTTAGCGCAGCGCAGTAGACCCCATATGCTGCCTTTTGGAAGCGTATGACTCGCATACGCTCGTTGCTTGACAATGTGTCGTATGGAGTCCATACGCTGCCTTTTTGGAGCGTATGACTTGCATACTGCTCACTTGGATAGCCATGAGTCATATGGAGTCCCTACGCTGCCTTTTGGAGGCGTATGACTCGCATACGCTCGCTTGCTTGACAAGGAGTCGTATGGAGTGCATACGCTGCCTTTTTGGAGCGTATGACTTGCATACGCTCACTTGGATAACCATGAGTCGTATGGAGTCCCTACGCTGCCTTTTGGAGGCGTATGACTCGCATACGCTCGTTTGCTTGACAAGGAGTCGTATGGAGTCCATACGCTGCCTTTTTGGAGCGTATGACTTGCATACGCTCACTTGTGTGACAAGGGGTCGTATGGACCTCATACGCTGCCCTTTTGTGAGCGTAGGCTTACCTGAGCGTAGCTTGACTTGAGCGTTAGCCTGACCTGAGCGTATGACTTTTGCACTGAGCGTATGGCCTTGGCTGACTTGGTCTTATGTCAGCATGTCATTTTGGTTTTATTTTCCTTAAGCTTGGCTCTTCTATAGCCCTGTATATTGATATTTTATTAGATTTTTTATGTCCATTTTATATCCTTACGCCTTTTGTCATGAACTTGATAATCATGAATTTATTTAATAGGTTTGTTAATAATAATTGAACACGGCATGGCAGGACAAGCATACCTGACATGATTATCTCGAATTGCTTGTTGCGACGACTAACGTGACATGACCTAACAAGATTGACTAACCTGGACACCGCTGGATGATTGCGTTTGCACAATAAACCAGTATTGTCTTGCATCATATCTAGGATGGGATCCCTGAGTACCACGGTCAGGGATACCTACTGTAATTAACTAAGAGTAATAAACTAGAATAATTCAGTAGACATGAAGAGATTCCCAGCTACATGCAATCCCGTTATCTGGGCACATTAAGTGGACTTGTAGCCTACCGATGAGTAGAGCACACTTCCAGCACACAGTCATGTGGTGCATCCTTCATAAATGGACATTCGACCTGGATAACTTGGATGGTCTGCAGGGTTTGTGGCTGTTGAAATAATCTCATTGTATCTTGCTGGTAACTAGGCCTGTGATAACCCTAGCTAGTTAAAGTATCAAGCCGTACTTTTGATTGGCCGTGATTGATTGGATGAAGTTATTCCAGCTTAGTCTTATCCTGATCCTGTGTAAGATTATGACAAGACACGATTGTCTATAATGGCCTTAACAATAAAGATCAGGAGTCCAGTTCTGTTCAGGCGAAGGGTTACAACCCGGTCCTTGTTTGGTTTAAGGGTTGTAACCTGGCTCCCGGATGCAGTTCTGTGTCTTCCCTTCGGTTATTGTCTTATTTGTACCCCGTGCCATGCTTGTCATATTCTATCTTACTTCAGCAAACATGATTATCTATAATGGCCTTAACAATAAAGATCAGGAGTCCAGTTCTGTTCAGGCGAAGGGTTACAACCCCGATCCTTGTTTGGTTTAAGGGTTGTAACCTGGCTCCCGGAGCAGTTCTGTGTCTTCTCTTCGTTTATTGTCTTATTACCTTATCCATAGTATTTGAGACGGATTTCCATTCAGGTGAAGGATTGCAACCCCGGTCCTTGTTTGGTTCAAGGGTTGTAGTCTGGCTACTTGAACGGTTTCCTCGTACGCTATTATTGTTGTTATTTCTGATAATTTAACTTTAATGTTCCTTACTATATGCTGGTTTTAGTTTCTAAGTGAAGCCTCCTTTGTGGCACTTGCTCTTTCTGGGGTCTTACCCAGCTGGTTTTGTGTGGCCAGATATCGGAGCAGCTCCAGAGGATCCACCGATCTTCTAGCCAGATGGTGACCACTAGATGGAACCCTGGCAACGAGTGGGTTTCTTTTTGTCCTCCCACTTATTTGTAAAAATTATTCTTTTGAGGCCTTTAGCCGCGAGCAAGTGTTAGCTCGATTGCATCTTTATTTACTGTCTGCCTACGGGCTGTAACATGATTGACAGATCCTAGGGATTGATCATGTATGACTGAACTCTTGCTAGTCATGGCATTTTGTACGACTAGCTTCATGATCATCTAATATGTAATGTATGAGGACGCCTTGCTATTATATATTTGGTGCTCTGACATCTTGTAATTACTATTGCTTGCTTGTGATTGAGACAATAGGCTTGTTCATGACCTTAGGAGACTTCTGGCTTGTAGTTAAACCCTCATGTATCTAGACAGCCATGACCGTATAGTGAGATGGATTCCATTTCATATACAGTAGCTGGCTATGTCTGCCCCCGCTCTCCAGTATTCTGGTTCTGGGGCGTGACAGAAGTTATGAAATTATAACTCTTTCGCCTTTCGTCCTTTTTCTCGGTTACTGACGTATATATTGTTTTCTCTATCAGGTTCGGCTTCTTGTCAAGCGTTCCCTCCGAAAGTGGAGGAAACTCTCCAAGCTTCTTCTCCGACGACCTCTACCGAAGATGAGGAAATGGCTTAGGAAGTCGTCAGAGCTTTTTATTCTGTGCTGAAGGTGAAGCTTCCTGGTGTCTTGAATCGGAACGCCGCCTTCGGCCCTGTGAAGGCTGTTACGGAGTATCAGGTAGCGGCCCTCGAGAGCATAGCCTAGTATGAGGAGCGGGCCAACACTCTAAGGAAGGTCTTGAATGTCCTTAGAGGGTCAGGTGGCCAGGTTCTGAGAAGTCAAACAATGGAGTCTGACGTCACTATTCCGCGCAGAGGAAGAGGCTCTGATGACAGCTCTTGCAACGGAGAAGGCTATCCTTTTCAGGCAAAAAAGGATGCCCTCGTTCAGGAGATTGGCGAGCTGGCTGATCAGTACAGCCAGTTTAATGCTGCAAGTGAGGCACGTGCTGCCTCAAAGAACAGGCTGGCTATCCAAATCACTGAGAAGCATAATCATATTGCGCAGATCAGGAACGAGATCGTCCAGTTGGAAGCTGACTTAAGGGCGACGTCATCTGAACAAGAGGATTATCTGTCCCAGGCTACCATGACTACCGTCGCTTCTGCCCGTTTAGAAGAGCAGCTGGCGAAGTTGGAGGGTGAGCATCAGAATCTGATCCTCTTTGAAGATGAGGCCGCTCGTCAAGAAGAGGCACGGCGCTGAGCAACTGTGAAGTCTGAAGCCAAGATTGTTGCTCTGAGGGATAGCATAAACCGCCTGTGTATCCCATAGACTTTTGTAACCCCTTTTTTTTTGCCGTCACGGCTTTTTTTTACCCTTTTTTCCGACTTCCGATAGACGTTTAAGTACTGAATAAAGAATCATTTCAGAAGTGAATATGGTTTTATGAAATATCGATGCTAGAGGTAATGTGGACATAACAAGGACATTTCTGATGGGTATTCTGCTGGGGAATTTTGTGTGGACCTATTGTCCATTTTATATTCGAATGATTCGAATATAGATAATAAGTTGAATGTAGCTGCTAGTAGAGGTAATATGGACGTAATAGCAGGGGATGTTCTATACTGACCAGAGGTAATATGGATGTGGAAAGATATATAGCATTAGGGAGGAGTGGATAGTTCAGAGGTAGTGTGGACATGACTATCTTTGATGAATGCTTTGCTCAGAGGTTAAGTGGACGTGGCAAAACATCTGATCATTTCGCTGGGGAAATAATTATCGAAAAAAATTCAGAGGTAATAGGGACGTGATTTGTTTTCGTTAAACCGAGTTTCGACGGAGTAAAAAAGGGAAGTGATTCCACTGGGGAAATATTTAGAGGACCTGTTATCCAGGGCGTATTCAAGACTCTTGAAATACGGATAATAGTTAGATAGTTTATTTTTTTGAATCATATAAACATCGTACTGTACATTTACATGACTGAACGTATGTGAACATTAAGTAAAAGAGGTTACACATAGTATCTCTTCAGGAACTTTTCGTTGATAGACATCATAAGCAAGTCACCGTCAGGCTTGGTCAGCCGGTACGTACGTTAGAATACACCGATTCTATGACGAAGGGACCTTCCCATTTAGGCTAGGAATTTTCTTTTTGTTTTGTGTGTCATAACCATCGGTCTTCTTACTGCTAGGACCAGATCGTCGACTTGGAAGATCCTTTCCTTCACCTTTTTTGTTGAAAGCTCTGGAAAGGCGTGCTTAGTATAGCTCAATACGCTGTTGAGCTAATATACATTTTTCGTCTAGCGCTTCGAGCTCTTGGAGTCGCAGACGGTAGCTTTCTTCAGTAGTCAGCTCGCAGGCTAGGGCTACTCGAAGGGAAGGAATCTGGATTTCTAGGAGAAGAACTGCTTCGCTCCCATAAACCAGAGAGAATAGCGTACTGCTTGTTGGAGTCCGGACAGTTGTGCGATAGGCCCATAGACATTCACTGAGCTTCTCGTTCCAATCGTGCTTGTTTGAAGATACGAATTTCTTGAGAAGTTTTATAATAGTTTTATTGAAGGCTTCTGCTAGCCCGTTAGCCGCTGGATTGTAGGCAGTAGAGGCTATGTTCTGGATTCGATTCTTATCATAGAACCGATAGAACGCATGGCTTGCGAACTACGGACCATTATCATGGATGATCCTACGAGGTAGGCCGAAGCGGTAAATGACGTGATATTTGATGATACTGATCACGTTTGATGTCTTCACTTCAGTGAGCGGTATAGCTTCCACCTATTTGAAGAAGTAATCGGTTATAGCTAGGATGAACTGATGTCCTTTGGAGGATGACGGGCTAATTGGTCCTATCACGTCCATGCCCAGGCTTCAAATGGCCAAGATACTGCCGTCGGGTGTAGAAACTCCGAAGGTTGGTGAATGAAATCAGCGTGGAACTGGCAAGCTCTACACTTCTTTGCATATTCAACGGCATCCGCTATCATTATGGGCCAGTAATAACCCATTCATTTGAGGCAATCTTGTAATTTGGGGCCTGGTTGATGTGCACCACAAACTCCATCGTGAGCCTCCCAGAGTGCATGCTTGGCTTCTGTGTAATCATAACAGTAGCCCGTCATAAGAGCGTCGGTACATCATCTTGGTAGCTGTGTCGTAGTAAAATCTGAGGGATCGCCTTTGGATGGATACTGCTTCCTTCGGGTACTCGAGGAGGATTCCATAGACAGTGTAGTCTATGAAGGAAAATCTCCAGTCTTTAGCATCGACGTTTGTTTCTGCTGCGTAACTGTGATGAATATGCAAGGCATCTTTCACACAAAATAATTCTCGACCAGACACTGTGATCGACTGCTGAGTATTGGTAGGAATGGTCAAGGAAGCAGCAAGACCGGCTAGAGCATCTGCTTCTATATTCTATAGTCGAGGCACGTGCTCGATGAAGAATCCAGCAAAAGTAGACGCCAGCTCGATTGTTGCTCGGTGGTAGGGGATGAGATCTTCGTGGTGAACTTCGTAATCCCCTCAGACCTGACTAACTATTAGTTTAGAATCGTCGTAAGCCCCTAGATAGTAACTCCCAGTTGCTTTGCCAGTTGTAGGTCAATTATTAGGGCATTATATTCGACTACATTGTTTGTGCATAGTTCCACAAGAGAATATTCACGGTGTATGACCAGATGATCAGGTGACACAAGCACGACGCTACTCCAGCCATGATGTTCCCTTTAGGCCCTGTTCTTGATGCACCGTCGAAAAATATTCGCCAAATGGGGATTTCTTCAGTTGCAGTGTTAGACTCCACCACTTCGTCGGGGATTTCGTCGTAGAGTTTGGACGACTCGGGCACTGGATGAGCTGCTAGAAAATTAGCTAATGCTTGACCTTTTACTGCCTTCTGAGGGACGAAGATCATATCATATAGGGTCAGCAGCATTGCCCATGTAGCTAAATAGGAATTGAGAGAGCCCGGTTTAGTCATGAGTATTCTGAGAGGGTTGACTTTAGATATAATGTGGATAGTCTGCCCAGACACATAGTGGCGTGTCTTCTGGATGTTAAATACTATTGCCATCCATTCCTTCTCTACCGGTGTGTATCTGTGCTCAACACCCACCATTGTGCGGCTGAGGTAGTAGATTGCATGTTCATGGTCGCCTTCGTTCTTCTGAGCTAAGAGGGCGCCAAGGGAATGATCCATGGCATGGACATATAGTAAGAAGGGCTTCCCCAGTATTGGGGCTACCAGTACTGGAGGGCTTGTAAGATATGCTTTGATATCGTCGAATGCCCGTTGACATTGTTCAGTCCAGACGAAAGATACGCCTTTCTTCATGAGCTGAGTGAATGGTTGACACCTTCCAGAGAGGTTCAAAATGAATCGTCTGATGTAAGATAGCCTTCCTTGTAGTCCATGTAGCTTTTTGAGGTTTCTTGGTGGATGCATGTCGAGAATAGCCTTCACTTTCTCCGGGTCCAGATGTATACCCTTTGAAGTGATGACGAAACCAAGGAACTTGTTGCTGGAGACTCCCAGAAAAGACTTGGTTGGATTCATCTTGAGTTGGTGTGCACGCATTAGTTCGAACACCGTTCTCAAGTCTTGGAGGTGGTTGCCCTTGAGACAACTTTTGACTGCAATATCGTCTACGTAGCACTCCACAGTTTTGCGCAAATGATCGCAAAAAATTGTGTTCATGGCTCGCTGGTATGTTGCCCCTATATTCTTCAATCCGAAGGGCATCATCGCATAGCAGTATACCCCCAACGGTGTTCGAAAAGATGTGTACTTCTCATCGTCGAGGAACATCTTGATCTGGTTGTAGCCTGAGAACCCATCCATAAAGGACATTCGTTCGATGCCGCAAGTATTGTCGATCATTACGTCGGTGATCGGTAGAGGGAACTCATCTTTTGGACATGTAGAGTTCAAATCACGGTAGTCGATACAGACTCGAACTTTACCGTTCTATTTCATGACTGGAACGATATTAGCAACCCAGTCGGGATGTTGTTCCTCGTGAATGAATCCACTGGCGATGAGATTTTTGACTTCATTCTCGATGGCTTCCATGACGTCTGGTCGAAATCGTCGTTGTTGTTGTTTTACTGGCTTAGCTTTAGACAAAATATTCAGGCGGTGCACGGCGACTTTAGGGTCCAAGCCTGGCATGTCTTCATAGCTCCATACGAAGACGTCAATGTATTCTCTTGTAAGCTGTCTAAGAGACTGGCGTTTATCATCCGATAAGCTTTTACTGGTGAAGATTGGTTTGAAGGATGCTTCATCTCCTAGATTGACTTGGATGACTTCGTCTTCGGTAGGTGGTTCACGTTGTTCAAAGGGCAGCTCCCACCTGGTGTCCATCTTTTGAGCCCATTGTTCGAGTTTGATTGATTGGAACATCGTCTGTAACTTGGTCGGCGGAAACCATATGGACGAACAAAGTTGCTTTGAACATGTCACCGATGCTAGAGTCTGAGTCCCAGAAGGAGAAATCAGAAGAATGAGAACAACGTTCTGCTTGATTATCTGATCTTTCGGAAGTTGTTGGAGGAGAGACATAGCCCAAACCAACATCGTTTCGTTGGTAGTAGTTCTCGGGTTTGCCGGGAGGCACAAAGTGTCGAGTTGGCAACCGTCGTCCTCGGCCGTAATTTAGCCCTTCGTCGCTTTTGATGTCATATCCCATATTCGGGATGATATTCTTGGCCTGCCAACTATACCAGAAAAGTTACATTTTCTCAGAGTCATAGTCAGCCTCTGTGTTATACTTGGGAGGAGTAGAGTCTGGAACAAACTTTCTCTCGCCAATTATACGACCGAAGATGATTAGCTCTTCATCTTTCTTTCTGGCTGGAATGATGAAGTAGTGGATATCTTCTGGGTAAACTTTTTCCCGTAGGTGAGGCGTCGTGACCAGCATGCAGAGGTGTGGTCCTATGCCGTTCTCTAGGGCGTATATCGTATCTATGTAATGGTTTACAGATTGATAGACATCGGAGTAATTAAAAGATAAACCTTTACTAAGGAAATACGCAAGTTCTTCTTCAGGGATAACATCATCCGCTGAAGGTACATTATTCTGAGTATTGATATACTCAATGAGAGGGTCATCATCTAGAAGAGAAGCCACAGTCTTGGCCGAGTTCACCACATAGGGTAATTCTTAGGATTGGGAGGATGGACATCAGTAGGTTCCCCTTTGGGTGTTTTGTTGAGAGTGATGGTCAATGGTTTGACTTTGTCGGGTTTCTTCTTCTTCACCCAGATTGTGAGAGGCTTCGGGGTACTTTTTGGAGTAGTACGTCCTTTGACTCGGACAATCAGGGGACCACCATTGGGGGATGGAGGTGCTTCGGCTTCATTGTCAGCTTCATTGCCATCATCCTTGGGGGGTTGAGATTGGTAAAGTACCGAATCTCCATAGTAAGCTTCGATGCCCTTGAAAGGATCGACATCAGTAAACTCTGTCTTTACGACACCGACGCTGTTGACGTACTTGAAGCACTGGTAAAGTATGGAAGGGATGATCATATTCTCATGTATCTATGGACGTTCCAAGCAAGACGTTGTAGGATACATTGGCATCGATCACATAGCAGGAGACCTCCGTTCGGAGATCACTGATCTGGCATTTGAGACAGATCTTGTCCAGCAGATGGCTTCGACCAGGATTGAAAGCTATGATAGTTGTGTTGGTTGTGGATAGCTTGTGCTGAGGAATTCCCAGGATTTGAAGCAAGATTCTAGGAATTATGTTGAGGGAGGATCCTGGATCGATGTGCATGCGGTCCACCTTGATCGCCCCGATATACCCTGTATAGTACAGGGGTCTATCATGACGATTATTTTTGAATAGCATGTCCTCATATGAGAAGGTGATGTTGGGCACCACTTCCATAGTACTGTGACAGTGGGGGCAGGAGACAGGATCTTCAGCAGGAGCTTTGACCTCAGCGAGGTAAGAGTCGGCATGTAGCAATGCCTCACTTAAGGCCTTCCGTGTTTCTTTGGAGAGTCGTAATAGATCGAACAGAGACAACCTGGCGGGTGTATTGGCTAGCTGATCCAGTATGTCAAAGTTGTAGGGTCGATCCATGCCTTCTGGAGCTGGCTCCTTTAGAGACTTGTCAAACCGTGTCTCCTTCTGCTTGGATGTGGTTTGAGGCTTGGACGGGCCGACTTCTGAGCTTGTAGAGGCAGTAGAAGCTTGAGAAGGTAGTAGCTTCTTCTTGTGCGGGATCGTATGTCCGAAGATAAGTCTTCTCCGATCGTGTCTTGCCAGATAGAACCTCGTAGATGGGGGAGGATACCATGTGGCATGGCTTAAACTTCTTGCTCCTTCTTACTTTGGGAGGTGCTACGCCCTGCGTCACTTCTTGGACAAGGTCCGGATGGACCCACATGATCTCACCACGTCCAGAAGTGAGTGGGACCAAGGTTGAGTTGCGAGCTGGTGGTAGGTTGACGACTTCCATCATTGCCTTGGGGATCGGGACCACGCCGTCTGGGATTTCTGTAGGAGAAAAGTCGCCAAACTGAATAGAGATCATGTTAGCAGATACGACCTTGTCTTCAGCTTCGAGATTGATTACTTGGCTGTCGATAAGCTGTTTTATCTTCTTCTTTAGGATGATGCAGTCCTTGGTGGAGTGATGCACGTACTGATAGTAAAGACAGTACTGGGGATTATTGAGTTGGCTCGCCTCTGCAGGACGTCATGGTGGGGGCAATGTCAGCTTATTATCCTTCGTCAATATGTGGAAGATGGTGATGACATCGTCTTCGTCGAAGGAGAAGGTCTCCTTAGGCTTGTCGGAGGCATCTTGAGAATTGGAAGCTCCTTTGGATGTGTCGACCTTCAGGACTTCTTTCCTTTTAACCCCACGAACAGGAATCGTCTGAGGATGCTTGCCATTGTCCTCAGATTTGGGTGTCTTCAGCCCCAGTAGTTCCAAGTTAGGAATATCATTTTCAGCAGCATCAGCGGCCCCAATGAAAGCGGGCCATGTATCATACTTATGTATACCTAGACAAAACTTTACTGTAGAAAGGAAGTTATGTCGATAAGTATCCATAAGTTCTGAGTCTGGTATGCCGAAAGGCATCTTCAGTGCCAGTCGTCTGAAGCGTTCAATGAAGGCAATGACAGATTCAGTCTTCCTTTGCTTGGTCTCGATGAGAGTGGACATACTAACATGTATGCCACTCTCGTAAAACCTGTTGAGGAACAACCTCTCCAAGTCTTTGAATGAATTGATACACCCGTCAGGCAGACTTCAAAACCATTCGAAGGCTACTCCCTGCAAGGTGCTAATAAACAGCTTTGACAGGAATGGATCATCTAGGGGCAAGTGCAGAGTTTGCGTGTTGAAGTACGTCATGTACTGACGAGGAGAAGTCAAGCCGTCGAATGAGTTCAGTGTCAGTGGCTTATAGTTAGAAGGGCAGGTAGCATTCTTCCACTCAGGGGGATACGGTTGAGATATCCCCATCTTCTGCGGCTCGTCTTTGAGTGAGATGGTGTCGAGGCGAGCAATCAGGAAATCTATTGCCTCATGTTGATTGAGCAGGTATTGGGAAACAGTCGCTGAGCAATTGTTAGGTGTTGTCGGCGAAGGACCACTCCCAGTATTTACAAGATTTGGAGAAGGTGCAACAGAATGGTACTCCTTTTGTAGGGCAGGAGGGTTGTTGCTATGAGCCAGACTAGCGTGGGCTGAGGCGTTTTACTGAGGTGGAGGAACAGCTCCAGCAGCTTGGACTGCCATGATACTGGTAAGCATATCAGTGATCTTGGCGAATGCTATTTCGAGACCCTCTAGCCGTTTAGTAGTCTGATCACTGGCTTCTTCAGGTCTTTCTCCGTCCGTCATGTACGTAGATAGCATGCGAGGATGAACAGAGGAAGCAGTACAACTGGTGCTGATACTAGTCTATCTCCGAGTGGATAAGTCCTTCATCTTCAGGTAGAGGAGGTAGATAGTCGCCATCGGATTCGGAGGGATCATTGTCCTCTGGAAGGCTACCCCCTAGTATTGGGGTCATCTGCTTCAGATTCTGAGGGAATGCTACCTCCGGCTTGGGAATCTTCATCGTTTATACAGAATTTTGTCTTTGATCGAGTGCCAATATAGACTCCTTCAGATGTGACAGCCCGTTGGCCATCTGTTGGTAAACTTCGTCTTCTCCTCCTCGTGGAACTGAGAGAGAAGGTTGGATTGGTAGTCCACCGTCTTTGATTAGGGCTTCCGTAAGGGGGATCCCATGAAGCTATGTTAGATGAGACACATAGTGGCTTCTCGTCGTCAGAGAAATGCAGCCGTCGAAACACGAACTTTCTCTGAGGTACTCTTGCTACTTTGGAGCAACAACAATTGATAACAATATTAGCGCACGGAAGTGCACTATGAATTTTTATGTTCTCCCTCGCTTTACTCTTATGATTTATCATGTCGCACAAGTCAGCGGAAGGGAGTTTTGTCTTACAACCCATGTTGCATGCATCGCTGAGCTTTACATGCTGGTTCGTAAGAAGAGTAGGCACATCCAGACTTAGTTCATGTGCAGGGGCAACCCCTACACCTAAGTTCTGTGATGTCCTTGAAGACAGCCCCGTGTTATACGTGTTGGGACCTGTCTTTTTGCTAGTGGGCGCATAGGCCTTGGAGACTAGGCTTGGGCGCATGCTTCTTGACAGTATGTTTGAGTCGCCTTGATGTGGGTGCATAGTATGGATATAGAGAGCCCGGGCGCGTAGCCTTGGGCGCATGACTCTGAGTGCCCAACCTGTTGAAGACAGAAGTGTTCTAGTTGGGGCTATGCGCCCAAACACTCCCTTGGGCGCATGCTTGGTGGAGCAGCACTGTTTTCTCCCAGTTCTGTCTCCTTCGTTCATTAGCCTTGTCGGGTCTGGCCAGTGTCGCACACCCCGATCCTTGGCATCGCAGTATTTTCCTCTGCCAAGTCCCGAGTATTGAACACTCTATTGTTGGTTGTGGAGGGAAGAAGTCACTGGACTAGTAGAGCCCGGAACGGTGTGAGCCTTCTCCATTTGGAGGACTTCTGTGGCAGAGTCCTACGCCCAGGTGACAGAGTCCTCCAGTTGCATATCCGCTATGACACTAGCAGGATATGCACAGCGAGCCTTCGGAAGCCAAGTCTTGCGAAATTGTTTGGCTTTGCTGATTTTGAGGGAGTAGAGCCGTCCCTCGAGAGCATCTCTTCGAACGCCTGATGATCGAATTTTATGATCAGCATCTTCTGAGTACTCCCCACTTTGTCGGTATCGGATTGCAGTCACCACCTTCTCGTCAAGGAAAAAGGTAGTCCCCAGCAGAGTCACCATTTTTGTGGACACACAAAAAAAGAAAAAAAAATGCTTTCTTTTCTTTTTATTGGCACAAGGCACCACAAATCGAGTACGCCTGAGAGATCCTGCGCTGAGGATCCCCGAGTACAAAAAGAAGAATTCTGGAGAACTGGGACGATAGAGATCGAGCGGCAGTTGCTACTTTACTCCGTTGACACTCCGATTACAAAAGTGGAAGAAAACCTAAGAAATTGCTAACTCTCGGCTCACTGGCAAGAAGTGCAGCAATTTGGCTCTTGAAAATGCTCTCCGTTCTGTCTGTTTAAGAGGGAAGAAGGCCCCCTTTTATAGCCATTCTTGAGCTGGAATGATGTTATGCGCCCACATGAAGAGACACGCTGGTTCTTACGTGGGCGCATGGTCCTGCTTTGGGCGCATAGGTGTAGGCGCATATAGGCTGCGACATCGTGGGTTGGTCGTGGTGTTGACGTGGCCGCATGCTTCGGTGCACGTCTTAATCGTGGCTTTGACTGAGTCAGGCTTGGGCGTATAGCCATGTCTCAGGCTAGACGCCCTCCTTTCGGGGGAGCTAGTCTTGGGCGCATGGAGTTATACTTGGACTGGGCGCATAGAGCTTCATTTAGTGGATGCATGGAGCTGCTTTGACTGGGCGCATGGAGCTGCTTTGACTTGGGCGCATGGAGCTATGTTTGCTAAAAAAATTCATGCTTCTACACACGCGTCAACGCGGTGTCCACGCCTCACACGAACAGCGTGTCGGGAAGGGCTGTGCGCGCATGCACGGTGTCAGCCGAATCAGTGCAGGTACAATAACTTCGTGCACACTCAACAAAATCTCATGAAATTTCATAAGCCCGTGGGCAGAGGTTGCCCCCACGTGTCCACAAAATTTTACGCCAAACCGTATCGTATCCATCGAGTTATGACACTCAGAATGCAGGACAGTGCACCGGCTGTGCACGGGATCCCGTGCTACGTCTCTGTGTCCGATTTGGACACCAAAAATGTTGTCAAATCGAGATCCGTCTTCACAGAACTTATTTTAAATATAAACAGCAACAAATTCATGAAAACAGAATCCAAAAATAAGAACTTTCGATTCTAAGAAGTATTTCATCGAACATGTGTTCCAATACACTGATACGCGTCCGATACACCTACCAAACGGATACAAAATCCTACAAAACTACAACTACAGGTCCGGGACACTTAGGTGGATGCATCTATGAAAAAAAAAATCAGAATTTACAGGGATTTAGAGGGGTTTACCTATTGAGAGTCAATATCTTAATGAAACGAGCCTCCAAACGTCCCGACGCCAATTTCCTCCAGCCCAAAGCCTCTGATTCCTTGCTAGCAAGTCTCCAGCAAGTTCCACTCCTCCTATGGATCGCAACGTACTTCGTTTGGTCTAATTTGGATGAGAAATGAGGAAAAGAGGCTATTGAAAGGGAATGGGAATTTCTAGGGTTTTGAGAAAGCTTGACGGCTACTATACTATAACACATATAGGGGGGCTGCTGTTGTGGCCGGCCAGGGTGCTGCTAGGGTTAGGTTAGGTTTTAGGATGGGCCACAATACAACTAAAGTCCAAAAGGAGCCCATTAGCAAAAAGGCCAAAAAGCAATATATTAAATAGCCTTAAAGATAACTTAAATTGTTTCCTAATTAGGACTAAGCTCTAACTTAAATTCTAATTAGCTAATTAAGTCTCTAATCACATGATTAGTCTTCTAATCAAGGTTAACTAAGGTTAAACCATCTACTAATACCAAGAGTACCAATCAAAAACTACAACACCAATCAAATTAATAATAAAATAGTCAAAAATTTAAAATATCACACAATTACTAAAATATCCCAAATCTAGAAATGTGGTAGTGACAATATTTTTGACTTTGTTTTGGGAAATTGATTATTTTAGTTATTATTTAATTAATTATATTGTGTTAGTATTCTGATTTGGCAAATCTTAGAACCACATTGATTAGATATTGGACATGACCAAAGAAGACTTAGATTAGTGAGATTAGACAACTCTAGAATTCATTTCTAAGTATTTAGTCAAGCCTCTAATCAATAGGAAACCTTAGAGTCTATTGACTTAAAACCTTAAGCTAGAATGGACTTTTCTTTAAAGGGCTTTACATGACAAGTTAGGAAGGCCCTTAAGCATTGAACCCAAAACCAAACCCTAGCTAATCCCTTGGCCGGCCATAACTAGCCTCCCTCTTGCTATTAATAGCATACATTTCCTCCTTCTTCCCCTTTCGTTATAAACCCTAACCCTAATTTGTGTTCTTTCCCAAATTTTCTCTATCTTCCCAAATTGAGTCCAATTTCTCTCAAACCAATTGCAAACTCTTTCCCTTGAAGAATAGAAGCCTCTATTGGCTAGCTTAGGAGCATTTGGAGCAATTTGGACATTGGAGCTTGGTGGAGATTAGATCTAAAGTTTTGTTCATTGGGATTCCAACTTCTAATTGGTAAGAGCCCTCAAAATTCTCTAATTTTAAGTCATTAGTGTAGATGCATTCATTTAGGGTCCCGCATTACATTAGGAATAATTTGGGTAAAGTTCGGATCACTACAACAAAAAACCCTTTTAATGACGGCTAAAAAGCGTCATTAATGACGAACCATGACGCTTTTTTTTCCACAGCAACCGTTATGAAAACGGGTGTTATAAATATTTTTAAAAGCGTCATAAAATAACCGTCATTAATAGTTTCTATAAAAGCGTTATGAATAGTTAGTATTATAGTGCACAATTCAGGACATTTTGAAAGCGTTATGAATAGATAATCTATATAAGCTCAATGGAGAACATTTATAACACTCAATATTACTGAACTCATCACATTTATAATGATTAATACTGCACATTATATATTACTTTCCAAAAACTTCTCAATTCAATTTTAAAACAACCACATTGAACTATATTCACAAGAAAATATTGAAATATTATATCACCATCTTCATTACATTATCTCAAATAGGGTATCCAAATACATATATTTACAACTACTACTTAAATGGATCCTCAAAACAAGTAATTACTTTGGCTTCAACTTGAGCACATCAAAACTGTCAACATCACGTGTAGCAAATCCCTGAAAAAGATAAAAACACGAAGACCAGGTCCTCATCATTTGTAAGCACCAAAAAGCTTTTCATCATCTCAAGTACCTTCTCAGCATAAGGAAGAAAAGCCTGCTCCTGCAGCAGCTGCTACCGAGCCTATTGCAGACTGCATCAAGTCGAAAAGAAGGTTGTAATAAAGAAGAAATAATTCTGCTATAGATTTCTACAGAGAAAGACAAAAGAAGCAGAAGTACCATACAAGTTTCTTGCAGATTTCGAGGACTAGTTTGGAGTACAGTAATTCATACTTCTATTGAAAATTCGAGATCCACGAGCGTCGAAATACAGGTTATCGGTGTATAAGTATAAGACAATTAGAATCACCCTTGCTGTAACCAATCAAAATCTTTTCAAGAGGGAAAATAACACTAGAGGATCACAGAATACAAATACAAGAAATTAACCACTGAACATGCAAAAAAGCACCAAGTTTCTCCATTTGGACAAGATCAGTCTAGTTTTACTCTGTCCAGCTCACCAATTATATCCTCAAACTGCACAAATCATTGTGTGGAATGACATTAACAAACAGTCTAGCAATTCATAAAACCATGTCCCTTATAATGCAAAAGATATTAGAAGGGGTATAGAAATGAGGGCTACAAACCTTTAAAATCTGACGCAAGAAATAATCACCATAGCGCTTTACTGGCTTGGATTCGATGACATGTACAATATCCTACATCCAAGAACAAGTTTCACAAAGTGAATTTAAATCAATGCAGCCGCCCGAAGTTAAATTTCCACTATAACATTATATATTCAGTGAAATGATATATACGCGAAGGAAATATATATATGTAGCAAGTCTCCGAAGGACATGTTCTAGAGAACAGAAGATCCCAGAGGGCCCTTACAAAAAGAACATAACAAAGTCCTATAAATGTTATGAGATTGTTTGAAGCAATCAAAAGAGATCACTGACCTCACTGATGTAGAAATCTACATCTGCATTGGATATTATCTTTCCAGCATTATCGACTGCATGCATTTTATGCTTATATGTCATCAAGATGGTTCTGCCAGCAATCGAATATTGAAATGGTCATTACAACAACAACAAAAACAGCAATCGAATATTGAAATGCATTTTATGCTAATTTAAGGAATCTTGGATATATCTCTAATATTGAAAGTGAAGATACAGGTCAGAAGCTGAACACTTGCAAACACTTTCTTCCATGTAGTTACAACAAAAACTTCCTCTTTTGTTGACCAAAAACCGAAAATGAAAATGCTCATTGGAACTATAAATCTATAAGTTAAATAAACAATCTTATTCTTATGTTCAAATGTTTTAAAATTTCAAGTTTTTCGCCTAAAATACCATAGGTCTATGACATAACGCCACCTCCGCAACCATAAAGTTCACATTTATAATTTTCTGTAAGATTCCTATTACAAGCAACCCTAGTAACCAACTGTATGGCAGCCAAGCTATCTCACAGCCTAACAAAATTTCACTATAATCAAAAGACCTAAGGAGTTCCAGATAACCTAAATAGGAAAAAACCTAAGGAGTGCCAGATAACATGACTTACAACAATAGAATCGCCCATGTGAGTATGTGCATATTTAAAGCTTTCAAGGAATCGGTCCAAATTTTGGAAGCTAGATTATTTGCATGGTCAGCCACACCTTGTCTGTACATAACCATTAATTAAGACTATCATGACTATCATGACTTAAGGAACCACACAAGAAAATCTATACAACATGAAGAGAGCAAAAATAGTGCAACAACATACATTAACAAAAACAGATTTGTGAAACACTAAAGCCAACGACTTTAACTTAAAAGGTTGGAATGAATAAAATATTATAACAAATTAAATCCTTTACGGTTACAGATCTAATATTGTTGTATATAGTTCAAGTGCAATAGTGAGACGATTTGATTTACTTCCCTCCAGCTAAAGAATAAAGAGATGCCTATGCAAGTCTTTATTTATTATATATAATAGATAAATATGACTTGGCTATACAACTAAAATTAATGTGCAAGCACAATTTGCCATCCAAAATTATAAGAAAAGAGTAAGTGCTGAAGGATGAGTGTTATCTAATGGTACAAACCAGATGGAGGTGTACTTGGTACCGCATTTGCTCTCAAACGAATAGATGGTGGCATGTAATGGCATGACTGCCAATATCAGCTTGCACTCGGCATTCACAGCCATTCCAGATGCTATATTGACCTATAAATTCCCAAATAAAATGGCAATCATGTTATTCTGGCAACTCAGAATTATAAGAAAAAAATATTAAAGAAACAAAAAGGAAAATATTCCCAAGTGATTAAAGAAATCCCTTACAAACTTCTATATCTTGAATAAATGATACAAATGATGAATAAAACTCATTCAGATGTTCATTAGAATATCTACTGACCCTAATATTGCTAGGTATCTACCAAAATTTCACATATCCGAGTACTAAGTGACTACTCTATATGAACAATCAACATCGGGTCACAAAATTACTTAGCTAGCTGTAAATAACTGGGATCTTCCAGACTCGAAGAACCGATCACCAACCCGAAGTAAAATTTTTACTTCGACTCTTCGTCCTCCCGAGCGAGTTCACAGAGGATTAGGTCGAAAAGATTCAGCAGAGAAGAGAAAAGATCAGACTCACCATATCGACTCTTCGTCCTCCCGAGCGAGTTCGAACTCAACAAATTGACCAAAATTTAGTCGTTGTCGTCGAAATGGCAGAAACCCTAGAAATCGACGAAGAGGAAAATTGGAAGAGAAGAGGTTTGAGGAGGAGAGCTGCTGCTCCCTTAGAAAATAGATGAGAAATGAATTTTCTCTCTCCCACTTAGCTTTTATACAGTGAAAGAATTACAAGTTTGCCACCGCTCTAAACTATTAATAACGCTTTATTTTATAAACGTTATAAAAAGCCCAGAATTAGTCCAAACCGTCATAGAAAAAAGGTATTTTTCAACTTAATAACGCTTATGTATCAGCCGTCATTAAAACTCCTTGTCGAGCGTCATTAAAAGGGTTTTTTGTTGTAGTGGATCTATTTGGAGTGTGTATCACGAGAGTATCGGATACGCACACAAAGTGTTCGACAAAATGACCATTAGGGGTTTGAATACTCTATTTTAGTTTTAAATTGGGTTTTCTATTGGTAATAGACTGTGTTAGCAATGTTGGTTGTTATCTTATGACATTGGATTAGTTTGGTAGATTATCATAGAGATGGGGGCTTGGTACATGGGTTTGTTCACTGGTTCACTATCCTGCTCATGATGTTCTGTTCCCTTAGGTTTTAGTAATTAGAGTTCAGTCCCTTAGCTAGGATCTACCCTCTATTAACCTTGGAGTAGCACTCGAGTGTCATGCATATCACTGTCATGTCCCTATTGGAGATTAGATCACTACATTATATTGTTTACTGTATTTTCATTATTGTTCAGTCTTGTATCAGACTCCTACAGGCATTAGTGATTATTTGTGTTCTGTCCAGTCGAATGTCCTACATATCCTTGAAGTATCATACTTATTCACCCTTATCCAAAGCTAAATTGCTAAGCATTGTTCTATCCATTACATTATGATTCATTCCATTGCCATTAAACTATCAAATCCCTTATCGTAATGCAGACCTTTGCACCCTATTGTCTTGTTTAATGTTTAGATTAAACCATTACTAATTATAGAAGGTTGGGAGAGTACCTTATCATATAGGTTTCAGTTCACCTGGGTTTCTTGTATCAGCCAATATAATTACATGCCCATGTGTGTTCTGTGTTTAGAAGGATAATAGGTTCCATTCACACAATGTCATGTCCTTCACTTGTGTATCAGAACCTTGTGGGCATCAGTAATCCATGAGTCTTCCTTGTGTCTATGAGTAATTGTATGGGTCAATAGAAGACCAGTCCCCCATTCCTTGTTAAAGACTTTAATCTCTTGTCCAACTTAGGAAGAGAGTCATGAGCTCGAGCCTAGGATCACCTCTGTGTTGGTAGGTTAGTTTTCATATTCACCTTATGTCATGTCTTGAACATCTATGAATGTTCAAGTCATTTGCATTGGATTCACTACATTAGATTGTTCTGCATATGTGGGTTCAGATGTACATATGTTTGTCCATTCAAAACTTGATGATTAGCCATAGTTATCTATTATCCCATTTGATGTTCAGTCATATTTTAGACTGTGCAATCCCTCACTTTACTTCATTAGTCTTTGTTTGAGCAGGAAGCAGATTACTCAATCATCAATAGAGGACGATAAGTAATTTTATACCTGTGTGTGTCCTATATTAGAGAGTGACCATATGTTGTATGCTTGCATTACAATGTCCATTTATAACTCAACTCCTTTTTGCTACTATCATGTACATATGATCCTTGGTTCAGTCATTTATTATGGAAGTTAAGTCCCATTTTTGAAGTTCATTCTTCTAAGGTTGCTTGGTTCAGTTCACTTTCATGAGGTATCAGTTTCCATTACTCATTGTATCAGTCAGTTGCTACTATAGGGGTTTGGTTAGTGCGGGTTAGGCCTTTTTGGCAGCAGGGGTTAGTCAATTAGGAAATGAGTTAAGAAGTGAGGGGTCCGCCCTAACAGGCAAGCTAGGGTCTGCACTTGGCTTCATAAGCCAATGTGCACAGTAGTGGGAAACTTCCTATGCTAGGATTAAGGGTATTGATACTAGAGTATATAGCACCTGTAATGGTAAGAAGAGAGAGGGAAAAGTGCTAACAACATTAACAAAATGCAATAGTAGTAGGAAAGGATGGTCACATAAATAGATGAGTAGCTAGATGGCTCGATGGTTGATAGAGAGAGTGTAGGTTCATATGCAATGCGTGGTTAGTGAAATGAGTGCCTTGTAATAGAGTGTGTCAGGTTTGTAAGGAGAGTGAGAGTTGAGTGAGTGAATACTAGAAAATGAGTATTAGAGTGGGGTATCATATGAGAGTGCCCATATGTGAGCTTGAGTGAATGAGAGTGAGAGGGACTTAACAAGGTTAGTATCAGGTCAGTAGCAAGTTTGAAGGAGCAGCAAGTGCTCTTGGACAACATATACATGGTACCTAGCATATGTGGTATGCATATAGGATATATGGCCAATTTAGGGAATCAGTTAGAAATGAACAGAAGGATTCAAATATAGGCAAGAGAGTGGGGATGACATTGGCCTAAGGCAAGTGTGACAATAGATATGAAATATTAGAAAGGGGTGTTCAGGTAAGGAGGGTGTTCCTAGGTATGGCTTCATGTGTGAGTGCCTAAAAAAGTATCACACAGTCATATAATCTATTAGGATATTCACTTAGGTATTCATATGGGATGTATAGATAAATGGCATATGAAAGAGTAAAGGAGTAGACTATCTAAACACATATACATATGTCAATAAGGTAATGCTTGGTAGTAGGTAATGTTTCCTAGATGTATATATTTACATATGCAATAGTATGTGCATTAGGATATAGGACTGTGGTTGTGAGGCTAAGATACTATATATATATATATATATATATATATATATATATATATATATCCTCTCGCCCAGCTTTGATTCAATTTTTTAATGTGGCTTCGGGGAGCCTCGTGCTCCCCTCAGGAACCATCCACCGGTTGGAAGACGTGTGCTCTGGACCTGTCTGCTGCGGCGGGCCCCAGGGCCACGTGCCTTTGTGTCATTCCTGTGGCACACCATCAGGTGCTGTTGCTGCTTTGGATATCCCGTACGGAGCAGTTGGTGTGGGCCCCTGCGTCGCACCCTACTCTGTTGGTGGCACACATTATGGTGCAGTTAGTGGCACACCTTTGAGGTTCCCGTGCGGCGCAGTTGTAGTGGGCCCCAGCGGAGCTCAATGCTCTGATGGTGGCACACCTTATGGTGCAGTAGCTCCTCTACAGGTCCTATTTGGCATTGTTCCTGTGGGCCCATGCGGCGTACCTTGTGGCTATTTTGGGGCGGCAGCTCCTGTGGGGGCCCAGTTTGGCGCAGTTGCCATGGACCCAGCGGTGCCTCTAACCTCGTTCCAGCTCGTGGCGCTGCTCTTGACACGTCTGTTCCAGTGGGGGCCCAGTTTGGCATGGACGCCATGGGTCCGAGCATCGCTCCCTATGGGTCTGAGTGCTGGCGCCACTTGTAGCGACCCGGCGGGTCTGTCTGTGGTGCAATCTTTTGTGGTGGCACAGCCTTTTGGGGTGCCACATGGCGGTTTTGGTGCACCTTTTTCTGGAGCTATTGGCACGGGTCCCAGTGGAGCTCCCGGCGGGTATGCTGCTGGTGCTCCCTGCCGCGTCGGTGCCCCCGATGGTGGGTTCTCGGGCGCTCACATTGGTTCGGCTCCCCTGGGCGCTCCCGTCCGGTGTGGAGCGTCCCCTGCGCACCTTGGTATGAGTCCATGCCTGGCCTCCACCTCTCCCCTTCTCTCCGTCAGTCGGGCTTTCCCTGATGATATGGTCGCCCTCTTTCCCTCTTTGGTGTCGGCCCCCCTCCAGGCAAAAGATTTTCCCCCGGCTTTGACCTCTTCCCGTCTCTCCCGGCCTATCCCTTCGCCTTCAGTGGCCCCGGTTCCTTCCTTCGTGGAGAAGCTTCGTCCAAACTCAGCGACCAGGAAGGGGTTTTTGCTCCCCGACGTGCCTCTCCCCATTTTAGTGAACAATCCCGATTCAGACGTGCTTAAGGTCCCCTTATCTGATCAGGTACTGCCCGTGCTGTTTACCTCATTTCCCCACACCTTTGTCCTCTAATTCTCATCCGGCTGCCCTAAGTTCTGCAGAGTGCAGGAGGTTATCGCCAGTTGGAGGCTATCTGTAGAATATAGGGTTGCCCCCTAGAACCCAGGCATCTCCTGCTTCTCCTCTCCTCCGAGCTTGACCACCGGACCGTGTGGGCCAAGGGTACCAGCAGGATGGACACTCACCAGATGAAGATCATCAGGTGGTCTCTGGATTTTAACACCAAAGTGGACTCAGCCACGGTGGCGGCTTGGGTGACCCTACCCAATCTTCTCCTAATTTGCTTCGTCCATGCGGCTCTCAGGCAAATCGCCAACTCTTTTGGGAAGTACGTGGCCACCGCTGCCGAGACTAGCAATCTTTCTAAGGCTCACTACGCCAGGATCTGTATCGAGCTCGATCTCACCAACGAACCTCCCAATCACATCATAATTGAGCTAGGCAGCCAGACGCACATCCAACAATTAGTTTAAGATAACCATATCATGTTCTGCAATCACTGTCACCGGAGAGGGCATCTCCCTAAATATTGTTTCCGTCTTCACCCAGAGCTCAAGAGGAAACCTGCTCGAAAAGACTTACAGGCCAACGAGAGCAGGAAGCTTAAACCTCAGCCGCAGGCGCTCTCCCCCTACTTCTACTACCAAATTTCTATATAAAATTCGAATCCAATAGAAGTGAGCCAGGCACGTCACCAGGAACAGCGATGATCCCCTTCAATGGCCCTGAGCCCACCCTATCTAATCGGTTCAACGCTTTACTAACAGAAGAGGAAAACATCACTCAGGAGATTGACCTCCTCGAAGGACCGTCTGTGAACTCCGAGCCGGGATCAGAGAAGGGGACCTCTGGAGAATCATGTCCGAAGGCCATTGGGGAGAATCCCACAGTCCCGAACTCTGGATCTACACAGCCCTTAGCTGTCCACTCCTCTAGTAATGAAATCCCCGGTGCAGAAGCCCTTGCTATCTTGGGACCAGAGTAGGTCCTTTGGGGACAACAGGCTATCGTCGCTGGATATATTCTATCCGCAGAAGATCCTACCGGCTACACCGAAGACACCCTTATCATCCCTCCCGAGGAGCCCACCCTGGACACGGCTGAAGAATTGCTTAATCACGCCACCGACTCCTACATCCCTCGGACAGCTTAATGTTTGCTGAGTCTACGTCCACCATGAAAAAGACAGTCCAGAAAGGAGCCTCCGAGGCATCAGTCATGCGCACCAGGTCCGCAACAAAGCGGACCAAACATATCCCTCAAACATTCATTAATGCTTAACATCCTATCCTGGAATGATCAAGGTCTGGCGAACAAACCAACTATGAGGCAACTTGTCAGTTTCAATAAAATTTATAGATTGACATCCTGATCATCATTGAACCCAAAATCCCTCCAAAAAACTCAAAACCATACAGCTGCAGCTTGGCTTCACTACAACCATCACTGGCAGACATGACATCTGGATCTTCTGCTCGAATGAACGTCATTATCGGAGTCATCCAAGACTCAAAGCAGGCTCTTTCTTGCTGGATGGAACACCCATTAATCCCTAAGCGTGCCCTCTTGTCAGCAGTCCACGGCAGTTGTGACATCGCCGAGCGTAAACTTCTCTGGAATGATCTCATCGATATCTACCACAACCATATCAACCTCCCTTGGCTTTGTATTGTGGACTTCAATGCGGTTACCTGCAGGGAAGAGAAGTCTGGCGGCCGCTCCCTCCCCCCCCCACGGCCATGCAAGATTTTAACAACTTCATTTTTAACGCTCACCTCTCCCCGCTCCAGTTCAACGGCAATGCATTTACCTGGCGCAACATGCAGGAAGACGACCATAGGCAATATTCTCGTCTTGATAGGGCTCTCACTAATGCCCTATGGAAGGGATCGGGGACCATCTCTAGACTATCCCACCTCAATTCTACCGAATCCGATCATACCCCTCTTCTTGTCGAAATTAAAAGCAAATCTACCTAGATAAAAAAAACATTTCGCTTCCTTGACTTCTGGACCGAACACCCCCACTTTAAGCACATTGTAGAAGAAGTAAGGGCCCAAGTGGGCTCCCTCAACCCACTCATTAGACTAGCCAAAAAGCTCAAGGCAACGAGGCATGCCCTTTCGAGATAGAGTAAACAGGCATACGGGGACATTTTCCAGGCCGTTCGGATCACTGAGGATGACGTTACCCGTACCGAAAATCTTTCCGTGAGTGAGCATTCGCCTGCGGCTAGGGCGGCTCTTAACCTCACCAAAGCTATTCTCAAATTTTGGCTGAAGGTTGAAACCGATTTTTGGAAACAAAAAGCGAGTCTTAGATGGGACAGCGACGGGGACAGAAACTCGAGCTATTTCCATGCCCGTGTCAATGGTCGCAGACAGAAACTCACCCTGCATCAGATAGACGACGAATCAGGGAAAATCATCACCGACCAACGGAATATCCAAGTGGAGACCGTAAAGTTCTACTCCCAGTTGTTTACCAAAGAAACAATCCTTAGAGACAACTTCATCCTCGCAGAGATACCTCACCTCATCAACGAAGACGACAACAACCAGCTGGAACTCCTTCCTTCTGTGAGCGAGGTGAAAGATGCGGTGTGGGCACTAGATGAGCATAGTGCGCCAGGACCCGACAATTTTTTGGGGGTATTTTTTCGTCCCTGATGGAATATCATCAAGTACGACATTCATGAAGCGGTCACGGCCTTCTTCCAGGGAGCTACCTACCCCAGAGCCATATCGAGCGCCAACCTGATCCTTATTTCCAAAAAAGACAATCCATAGACCTTTCGAGATTTTTGCCCTATCAGTCTCTGTAACTTCACCAACAAGATCATTTCCAAAATCATCGCCTCCTGCATGTCAGACATTCTCCCCAAGATAATATCTGAGGAGCAGAGTGGTTTTGTCAAGGGTAGAAACATCCAGGACAATATTATGCTGGCTCAGGAGCTCATTAACTTTATGAAGTTCCCAGCGAGGGGGGCAACATAGCTATGAAACTTGACATAGAGAAAGCTTACGACAGGCTGGATTGGCAATTCATGATTTAGGTTTTCAGGGCCTTCGAATTTTTAGAAACATGGACCAACATAGTCTGGAGATCGATCAGCAACTCCTGGTTCTCAACGGTCATCAACGGGTAAGCTGATGGTTTCTTTAAAGCCAGTCGCGAGGTTAGGAAAGGAGACCCATTATCTTCCACCACCTTCATCATTGCGGCAGACGCTCTGAGTAGACAACTGAATTGCATGACTAGAGCCCCGAACTTTTAGCACTTTCACACTGTAAGCAGTTGTCCGATTATTACTCATCTGGCCTACGCCGACTACATCCTCAATTTCTCCTTTGGAGACGTGGGGTCGGTAGAAGTGGTCCACAACACGCTCAAGAAGTACAATATGTGTTCTGGACAGAAGGTCAACTCCGCCAAGAGTGTGATCTACGCCCATCACAACACAAAGAGCGAACAAGCGGCCAGCCTATCCAGCATCACCTCTTTTGCCGTCAATCACCCTCCTTTCCACTACCATGGTTGGCCACTTGTATATGGAAGATCTAACGCTAGCATTTTTGAGGACCTGATTAACAGAATCAAGAAAAAAATTGGGGGGTGGCACAATGCTACTCTATCCCCGGGCGGAAAGATGATCCTCATCAAACATGTGCTCACTTCCATCCTTATTTACACCCTGGCTGCGGGATCCCCCCTCCAAGAAAGTTCTATCTTCGCTCGAAATCATCTTCACCAATTTCTTCTGGGGTCACAGTGAAGGCCACGCCAGACATCACTGGGCTAATTGGGACTCCATGGCTAGGCCCACCGACGAGGGGGGTCTAGGATTCACCAAACTCTCCCACATTATTGACGCCTTCTCTATAAAGCTGTGGTGGAAGCTTCGTACTATTCAGAACTTATGGGCTAGATTCATGAAGGCCAGGTACTTTAAACATATTCACCCATCACTGGATATTTCCAACAACAGATCCTCCACATCTTGGCGGCGTATTCTCACGGGGCATTCCATTTCGGAACCGGTAAATAGGCTTCAACTGGGTAATGGCGATTCTTCAACATTCGTAGAACGATGGACAGGAGACTCCTTGCTCTACAGCCTCCTGACGGCTCCGGGACAATCCAAGATCAAGGATTTGTGGGACCAACCAGGGAAGGACTGGAATTGGAATCAGGTCAGGGATTGGGTCGGGAAAGAGGCGGTCCACTGCATCCGCAACAACGATCTCAAGATTTGTCCCGATCAGGATGTGCTGAGGTGGTCGACCGAAACTTCTGGCTCCTTTTCGGTCTGCTCGGCGAGAAGAGTGGTTCGGGGTATTGGGGCACCATTCCCAACCATCGCGACCTTCTGGTAGACATGCATCTCCAATAAGTGGTCCTTCCTTATTTGGAGAGCATTTCGCAAAAAGTTGCCTACTGATGACAATCTCAACACCATTGGGTTCAGCCTTGCGTCTGCGTTTAATTGCTGCTCGGAGCGTCAGACTGAAACTACTGACCAATCTTCTACCACGGGGACTTACCTGCACAGGTCTGGAGAGTCATCTCTAAGCTGTACAGGCAGCTTCAGGGGGGCGGGCGCTTCAACGATCTCTTGGCAGATTGGGCCTCTACCTCCCACGGTCACCAGATCGTCGCGACGGCTGCTACGTGGGTCCTCTGGAAGAATCACAATAAGGCAAGATATGAAGGGCACCAGTACTCTGCCGACCAGCTTATTAGGGAGGTGATCCGACAGCATCGAATATCAAATCCTACTGCTCACACGGCCAATCTCCCTTTTGGAACTCTCTTCTCTCCTAGATCCTGTTCGGGCCAAGGTCTAGGCGTCAGCATTTTGGGCCTACGATTTTTAGGTTATGACTGGCTTTCCCCTTTTCTTGTTGTATTTTGCTTTTTGTGCTTATTTGTAAAGGCTTTGGCATTTTGCACCTTCAATAAATAAAAAGGGGGGGTTTTCAAAAAATATATATATAATATACTAATAATAGATATTTAACTAGACTATACTAGATATTGTCTAACTAGACCAAATTGACCAAGTTTGACTAATAGTGACTATTTGACTAGATTGACGAAATTGACTCATTGACCTAGAAATAGCCTAGCAGCATATAAACATCATATTTAGATTCATTGTTACTCTAGAACATCAAATAACTATGTATATCTCAAATATAGGTTTGTGTCACACCACTTTGGTTATTGATCCACATATATTGCTTGGACGACAGGTGAATACATTCTCTGATTGTTTTCATTTACTTGATGATTATTATGATTCAGCTTCTAATATAGTTCTATTTGATTCTCTGTCATAACACAGATTGGTATTCTAGATTCATTCATTTGTGATACATGTATTTAACTTGTCTAGCCCCTACTACTAGAACCACTCACTGGAACCACCTACTGGAAACACCTACATGCACCACTTACTTTCTTGCTAGACTTGTACTCTATTTATGTGACGGGATATAGATTCGCTTGTACTTGTTAGGGCGAAAAAATACTTGAGTAGACATATAAACATTCACAATCATACAAGAGTCACCCCTGCTAGAAAGATAGCTGTCGTCGCTAGGCCAAACGTGCAACATGTCGTATTCACTACAAGTCTAATTATTACAGATAGTCGTCGCACGCTTGCCAAGCGTGCGATGTGCCGTATTTACCCACTAATCGTTTACATGTCAAATTCGGTATTTCAAAACACACTAGATTATTGTCTTGTACTATATTCATATTTGTCTCATGTTATACTGATTGGACTCACATCACATTGTTCTAGTTTAGTTGTCTCTATTTACAGACTTCTTTGCCATGCTCTTCTGAATCATTATATTACTTTCCTTGTTCTTTAGTTAACGGTTGTTCTAATTCAATTTATGTCTCAAACTTTCCATATTCATCAAGTATTACTGTCTATAACTGCTTTATAGTTTTTGTCATTTATGGAACTGTTAGAGGAGATGTGCTCGTTCTATCCTGACTGGATATATTTTCCAGATGATTGCTCAGAGGATACGTGTCCTACCTACTACGGATCCGATGAGAGGATAGCTACCTTGGGTCCAGATTCTCAAGAGTGGCCGAGAGACCTAGTTTTAGTTGGCTTGTTTTAGATTCTCTGTTTGAACTTAACTTGTAATGATTGGATATTTTGATATTGTATTTGACATTTGATTTGGATATTATTTAGTTATTGTTGTTGTTGAGTCTTTATACTTATTTAAAGTTCTTTAATATCTTATCGTGTTTTAGATGTGATTGAGTATGTAACGCCCCAGTCCCAATTGTAGAAGAACTAGAACATAATCATGCCAGCTGTATACATACGAAGTATGTGGACCGTCGTATGTATACATAAGCTGTAAAATATAGTAACCAAGGCACTAATCTCATCCACAAAGATAAATAATGATATAAAAGCAACTTTGAATTTGTCATGTATACAATTGTTAGGCGGAGACAAATCCACTGCCATTAAATTTAAATAAGGAAGAATTATACAAGGAAAAAGATTTGGTCATGCGAAGGAGATGGCGATCCAAAGGCAACATCTCGATGAATAGAGCGCAAGTCATGGCCTTAGCTAGAGCACCTGTAGAAATCACAAGACACACCTGGAGAAATCACCAGGTCCTCAGAGAGACGTAACAAGACACATAATATCATGACAATAACTGAAAGCTCAACAGAAAAGTATGCATGAGTAAAGGTTCCTAACCATTCTATGTGGAATGCACTTTAGAGGACAACGTTCTACGCAGGGGCTGTAACGGATTCACGCAAGCAAGTAATAAAGAGTGGCCGTCAAGTAGCGCTCATCCGAGACACTATCGGCCGAGCGACAAGTAGCGCTCCTCCGAGTCACTATCACCCAAAAATGTGTAAAAAGTAAATGTAGCCCCTACGCTAGTAGTTGTCCCCTCCCTCCAATGATACTATACATGCATCGTAACCACGACACACCAACACATGTCGTTTCCACAACACGGTTTATATTCAATAACTGTCAAGTCTTCTAACATGCATCTATTGACTGTTATTCCTACACATATGCACGGGTGATCAGCCAACACGCAAGTGACCATTACATGATACTCATAACTCACACACAACTCGTGATACAATCGTGACAAGTTTATGAGATGCACTAAACATACGGTGGTCCCTTAACTCTAAGTCAATTGCATAAAATATAATAATTTGCATATATATATAATTTTGAAAGAATAACATAAAGAAATAGCATGCATGATATTGAGCAAGAAATTTAAACAGTAAAGGCAAGGTGTCTTGCCTGGTGGGTCGCCTGATGTGGTACGGTGGTCCAACAAATCTTGTTTTGTTCCAATAATTCACAAGCCATGGTCGATGCATATCGGTCCAAATTCGTAAAGACATAGGAACGTGGATCAGTCACAAAAATAATTAAGGGAAATTGGTGTGAAGAAATACATATACTATTTCTAAAAATACGTATAATACTTAAAATCATGCTTACAAGTAAAAATAATTTTAGAGAATTACTCGAAAATATTTATTGTATAGCAATTTGGAAATTATGATTTACTAGTCAAAAGTTTTATATTAGATAAATAAAACTAAATTAAATGTTTTAGGGCTAGGAACCAATAAATTTGAAATTATATAGATAGCTTTGTATACATATAAAATAATAATATATAATATTTAAAATAATAATTTTAATGATAAAAAAATAACAATGTTATAAAAATAAAAGCTATAGCAAAATATTGTACTGATAACATTATTGGATAATAATACTCATAATAATAATAATCAGTAAATATTTAATGAAATACAATCCACCTCCAATTGAGAACTGCTATTCTCCTTACACAATAAAAATAGGAATAATTATAATATTAATAATAACAATGTTATTAATGATACTGTTTGTAAAGAAGGCACATCATACTAAAATAAAGAAAAAAAAATACTATAATCCCTAAAATATATACAGCCTTTCCCTTGTTGTTTATAATAATAATAATAATAATAATAATAATAATAATAATAATAATAATAATGATAAGAAATATTAAAAATAATAATAATAATAATAATAATAAATGATAATATTTATAACAAACAGCTCACTCTTCTTTAGAATGTAAAGGGAAAAGGGAGTGGAGAGAGAGAGCGAATGGAGTGAGGAAAAGAAAGGGGTTGGGGAGTACCAGCGGCGGCGGACGGACCCGCTGCGGTGGGCGCGCGGTGCCGACTTCGGCTGGCGCTGGAGGAGGCGAAGGAGAGGCGGAGATCACTACAAGAGGCGTGCGACCGAGCGAGGATGGTGGCGCGGGGGTTTCGGCGGATGATCGGCGGGCGGTGCTGCGAGTGACGCGGAGCTCGGCTAGGGTTTCGACGACGAAGGGGAAGGCACGACCGTTGGGGGGAAGTCGACCGATGGAGAGACGGCGCCGGTGGTGGCACAGCGATTCGGGTGGCCGGAGGCACGGCATGGAAGTGGTGGAGGCACCCATCACTGCGAGGGAAGCTTCGGCAGGCGGTGCAGGGTTCGTGAAGGTGGAGGTCGACGGATCGGGACTCGGGAGCAGCGACAGAGGCACGGCGGAGGAACACACACCGTAGTGGTTGTCAAATTCGGAAGTGGAGTCCGAGGCCGGCTCGCGGCGAGGTGACCGGAGCGCAGCCCTCAAGTCGGAACGACGTGGCTCGAGGATCCAGGTGAGGTTTCCCCCTTCTCTTCTTCTTTTTGTGCATTGGCGGTGACGATTTGGTCGAGGCTGGTGGCTGTGGCCAGGAATTGTGCAACGGCGTGATCGGGTACGGTGACAATGGGTTATATGTTGTGTTGGTGATCATTCGGGTATGGCGGGGTCGACCGAGTAGCTATGATGAGACTCGGGGGTTGCGAGCGCGATGCTGGTGGTGACTGTAGTGGTGGTTGTGGTTCTCGGTGGTAAAGATACGGCGATGGCGTCAGGCTGGTCGGAGGATAGGTGTCGAGAGTTTGGTCGAAGGGCAGGAAACGGGACGGCGAAGGCAATGGCTATGGTTGGGCTAAGATTATGGATTTGATGGTGTCGGGGTGTGTCCGACACGAGAAAAATTGTATGTGTAAAAAGTAGAATAAGACTTTAGATGGACACAGACACGATGCACTCTGCGGTGAAATTTTATGGAAAATTTATTTGTGTTAAAATAATGGATGAGTACCTGCCTATTTATAGGATATGGGAATTCCCAGTTAGATAAGGATTAGAATATTTAAAATCTAATTAGATAACTCAATCTATTAATTAAATTAATTCAATAAATCCAAATCTAAATCAAATTCCAATTTAAATCTAATTAAATTTTTAGTTTAGAATCAAATAGAATAAATCAAATTTCAAATATTAACTATTTAAATAAATTCATAAATTCAAATCAGGATTTAAAATCGCCACAATAAATTCAAATATATTTTCTAAAAATACTAATAATAATAATTTTGAAAATTATATTATTATTTGAAATAAACAAATAAATAATTACAAAATATTTGCATGCACAAAATATATATTTTTTTACAAAATTATGCTTTTCTGGTATACAAAATACTATTGATTATTAATAACTTCTAGAAATGAAGTAAAAATAACAAACTAAGAAATGATAGCAAAACTAATTATTATATTTATTATTTGAAACTATAAAAATAGAACAAAATGTTTTTTTTCTAAATTATGCACGCTCGCACATTTTCGCACTCGTCGAGCAACTACGAAAAATAAAATTTCGTGCGCGATGTACAAATACAAAAAAAAATAATCATTACCAAATTTATAAAACAAATAGTAGAAAATTTAGGGATTTTACATCCTACCCAACTTAAAAGAATTTCGTCCTCGAAATTGAGAATTAGTAGGGAATGAGAAGACACAAGGGGTATCGGTAGGGAACAATCCATAACAAAATCATGCCGTAAGAAATCGCGATCTAGATCATGGAAAATAATACAGGTATGGTCGTGGATAATGAATGAGGGTCATGAGTTTAAAGCAACAATTGAAAGTTATGGGTTAAAGTTAGTCATGATACCAAATTTATAGCACGACGCCTCAGTCATTCTTAAATAGGTTGAAGGAGAAAGCAATAAGGAGTGCAAATGGTCATGAATGCTAATGGTCATAGGATAGCTAGAGGAATTTCTAGCACAACGCCTTAGTCCTTCTAAAATAGGTTGAAGGAGAAAGCAATAAGGAGTGTAAGGAGGTTATTATCGATTACGAATATGTGGTTCAAAGGCGGCCGTATAAATTTTAAAAGAATCGTCAAGGCAGTCGTGGATGGGACTCTAGAGGACAAGTTTAGCTATGTCCCCATCCATGAAGAACGATAGAATAAAGCGAACCAAAGTGCAATAGGTTGATCAGACCATCATGCACCGGTTCTGATTAGACGATATGTTAGTGGGCGCCCACATTAAACATATGTCATGATCAAGCTTTGATAAAGAATACACTTGCAAAACTAAGCTATTTTAGCAACATAGGTAGATAAAATAATAGGTAAAGGGTAATGATGAAAGAAATCAATTTGTCCAAGATCTTATAAAATCTAAGTTCCACCCGAAATTTGGGGCCTATGCAGTCGGCTTGGTTGACTAGATAAGTTAGGGTCTACTGAATTTTATGGTCCAAGTGAACCTATCAATGCGGTCCACAAAATATTGGTTAGATCGTGAGGTATTCTACCCAACTTACAAGAATTAAACTAATGGTGTGACAGGTCCAGCAATCATGATAAAATGTAAGGTTAAGCATGTAAGGGCTTAAGTACAACAAACTCATATATCGGGTCGAAAGAATTTGAGTCGAGGTCGAGTCTCATCTATAGTTAAAAAGTATATTGGTTTCACGGTAAAGGTTATAGTTTTAGTCTCTTATGACCCAAAGTCATATCATGAAAATTGAATACAAGGAGAAGTGTTTTAGTGGCACGTGATACACCCACATGAAGGTGGGTTCGTCTAGGTCTTGCATATGGGATTTGTTTGATGGAAAAGTCTAGTGTTGTGCTCTAAATATCCAAGTCATGATAAAGGACGCACAAAAGAATTTAAATAGAAAGTGGGTGTTCATGAGATAATGATTAAAAATAAATGACCAAGTTAAAGCATGAAATAAGGATAATTCAGTTTCTAGTAGATCAAGGTAAAATAAGTTAGGGATACAGTTTCTAGAGATATGATAGCCACTTAGATGAAGTACGATCAAGGAACAATCTAATCATTTCTCAAGTTTCAAATGGTTAGAAGGTCACAACAAAATCTAGATTTGAGGAAATGTCGAGTGAGTCAAGTTTGAAA